>CM069155.1:15486016-15506016 GCA_035221665.1 Okamejei kenojei
TTTGTGCGTTTTCCTCGTGACTGCGTGGGTTTCCTCCGGGTACTCTGGCCTCCTCTCACACTCCAACGGCGTACAGGTTTGTAGGCTAATTGCCTTTGGTAAAATTGTTCATTTGCCCAAGAGCGTGTAGGATGGTGCTAGTGTGTGGCGTTCACACACTAAATAAACTAAAATAAAACCAAAATAAAAATGTTAACTAAATAAAGCTCAGTCTGAAGAAGGGTCTCGACCCGAAACATCACCTATTCCTTTTCTCCAAAGACACTACCTGACCCGCTGAGTTACTCCAGCATTTAATGTCTATCTTCCACGCATAACCCTCCCCAGATGAGACAGGAATATAAATCATAAAAATAATGGTTTGGAACAAAAAGCAAAGCACCTGATTTTTTTTCCATGACTACTTGGCACACAGTGTATGCATAACAAAATCTTTAACGTTTGTTAGTGAGAATAGCAGAGTTTATGCAAATGATGCGTTTCATTATGATGGTGATAATACATGATACAGTCTCTCACAGCTATTTCTCAAGAGAAAATATAATTGAATGTGAAACTGCACTCATTTCTCCCTGGCACTTGGCAGTTTATTAAAGAGGGTGACGGAGCATTCATTCTCTGATTGGTCTCCTCATGGTCTAGGGGCGGCTCGGGGGCGCAGCGGTAGAGTCGCTGCCCTACAGCGCCAGAGGACCCGGGTTCCATCCTGACTACGGGTGCTGTCTGTACGGAGCTTGTACATTCTCCCCGTGACCTGCGTGGGTTTTCTCCGGGTGCTCCGGTTTCCCCTCACACTCCAAAGACGTACAGGTTTGGAAGTTAATTGGCTTCGGTAAACATTATAAGCTATTCCCTAATGTGTAGGATAGTGTTCGTGTGCGGGGATCGCGGGTCGGCGTGCACTCGGTGGGCCGAAGGGCCGGATTCCGCGCTGTACCTCTGAAGTGACCTAAGCTGGCGTACGGGGTGGTCGCTGGTCGGTTTGGACTTAGTGAGCCGATGGGCTTGTTTCAACGCTGCATCTCCGAGCGAAACTAAAGAGGCCTCCTCTCCTCTCCTCTCCTCTCCTCTCCTCTCCTCTCCTCTCCTCTCCTCTCCTCTCCGCTCCTCTCCTCTCCTCTCCTCTCCTCTCCTCTCCTCTCCTCTCCTCTCCTCTCCTCTCCTCTCCTCTCCTCTCCTCTCCTCTCCTCTCCTACACTGGGCAGTACATTCACATTACAATGCTGATCTCGCTCCTCCTTGGTATACGTGTAAACATACAAACATATCAATGCAACATAAAACCCAAATATCCGATTCATTCTACCTTTTGGAAGTACAGTCCACAATTTTCTGCATACGCAGAGTTAATGTCCAGCATTAATGTGGAGACATATTGCAAGTGTTCCGTGTCAAATAGTCCAGTGCTGCTTCCTAGCCACATTCATTATTCATCTCAGCTTGTTTCATTAAAGTATGTGGCACGAGAATTCCACCCCTCAGAGACAACGACTAGATAGTGAATAGAAATCATGTCATGTATGTCTGAACTGTGTCCCACCATGTAAGTATATGACCGACGAGGGAAGATAATTGGAGACAAACTACATGTTGTACTTTTAGGTGAAGCTTGCAGCTCATGTGACCTCTTTAATCTCCCCCGGGGGAAAGTGCTCCTCTCTCCCCAGCAGCAACACAGTCGGACGTTCCTCCGTCTCTTGGCTTCGGATATCGCCACGCTTCCCCTTCAAGGAACAGGAGCGGCACAGTGGCCGCTGTCTCGCTGCGCCAGAGTCCCGAGTTTGATCCTGACCTCGGGTGCTGTCTGCGTGGAGTTTGCACGTTGTACCTGTGGCTGCGCGTGTTTCCTCCGGGTGCTCCGTTTCCTCCCACATCCATCCTGACTCTCTCACATGACACGACAGGCCATTATTGTTTCATTTCTTGCATGCCCACTTCCCCTCCCCCCCCTCCACCCCTCCACCTCACCATAAGGGTCTTATTTTGTTTGGCAATTGTTAGTGTTAATATAGGCTAGGCATGGTGGCACAGCTGCCTTAAGTGCCAGCGACCCGGGTTCGATCCTGACTACAGGTACCGTTTGTACGGAGTTTATATTTTCCCTCTGTGACTGCGTGGGTTTACTCTGGGTGCTTGGGTTTCCTCTCACATCCAAAAAGGCATGTGGGTTTGTAGGTTGACTGGCTTCTGTGCGTTGCCCCTGGTGTGTAGGGAGTGGATGCAAAAGTGAGATAACATGGGATCAGTGTGAGCAGGTGATGAATGGGTGGCGTGGGCTCAGTGGGATTAAGGGCCTTTTACCATGCTGTATCTTTCACTCAAATTTGATAAGGGCAAGATCTCAGTTGCTGTGAGGAATCTCCGTCGATTAAGATGTTTGGTTGATGGGTTAATGAAGGAAATTTGGGAGAAGGATTATATGTACAAAGGAATGTGAAAGCTCGTGACTGCAGCGGATGTTAGGGCCATTATACCTACAAAACCCCACTCCAGAGGAAACCCATGTGGTCACAGAGAGAACGTGCAAACTCCACAAAGTCTGCACCCAAGGTCAGGGTCGAACCCGGGTCTCTGGTGCTGTGAGCCACAATATTCTAAAGCTGAGATCTGCTATTATGTTCCAGCAAATGCTGTTCTCCTTTGGTGACTTTGATTATCGAGTCTTACAGCTGTACACACAGCCCACAGCCCAACTCATCACCATGCCTAACTGGAGGGTATTGAGGGTGGGGGGGAGGGGGGGGGGGGTTGAAAGCTGGAAGAGCGGAGGGGCAGGACAAAACGTGGGAGGTAATGGGTGAACACTAGAAAGGGGGGATTTTGATTTGCAGACGGTTGGACAAAGGCCAGAAATGAAACAAAAAAACAGAAGGTGTGAGACAAAAAGATTGCAGAGATTGGACAGCACAGTAATGCAGCGATGGAGTGGGGCCCCACAGAACCAGAGACCCAGGTTCAATCCTGACTACCGTGGCTGTCTGCGTGGAGTTTTACATTCTTCCTGTGACCGCGCGGATTTTCCACGGATGCTCCGGTTTCCTCCTACATCCCAAAAACCTGCAGGTTTGTAGGTTAATTGTCCTCTGTAAACTGTCCCTAGTGTGTAGGATAGAAGTAGTGTGTGGGGTGATCGCAGGTCGGCGAGGACTTGGTGGGTTGAAGGGGCTGTTTCCCATTGTAACTGTTGTTTCCGATGTTGGGGGAGCCCAGAACCAGGGGCCACAGTTTAAGAATAAGGGGTAAGCCATTGAGAACAGAGATGAGGACCACTTTTTCATACACAGAATTATGAGTCTCTCCCTCAGAGGGCGGTGGAGGCCAGTTCTCTGGATACTTTCAAGAGAGAGCTAGATAGGGCCCTTAAAGATAGCGGACTCAGGGGATATGGGGAGAAGGCAGGAAAGGGGTACTGATTGGGGATGATCAGCCATGATGACATTGAATGGCAGTGCTGGCTCGAAGGGCCGAATGGCCTACTCCTGCACCTATTGTCTATTGTCTATAAACTAAACTAAACCAAAGCTAAAGTTGTGAATTGTGAAGCCAGAGGAAGGAATGTAGGTGGAGGGGGAGGGGTGGGAAGAACTATGTGCATGTCCAGGTGGGGCACGGGGGGGGGGGGGGGTGGCGGAGAACCAGTGGAGGGAGGGTAGTTACACTCGCTGTGTATAGAGAATGCAGCAAAGGTTTGAACACATGCACATTACACAGTGGTACAGATGTTAATAGCTCAGATGTCTGCCATTGTCAGGAAACTCAGAAGAAAAGTTTTATACTCAACTAATCTTGAAAGGGCATTTGAATCCTCGCCTCCTCCTCATGTCTCAAAACGGCTAATTTTGACGTTCTTTGAAGTAGGACATTCCAGTTAAATTCTAACCAAATTTAATCTTGAGCTGTTCGAGGGGAGGTTTCTCCTCATTTTTTATCCCTGACCTCTGCAAGCGTCATCTTTCAGACTTTGTCCTTGATATGGAAGGAAAAAAAGTGGACAAATCAAACGAGAACAATTTCAGCTTCAAATAGGTTTAGGTGCTGGGGGAGGAGGATGGGGAGGGGCGAGGCACGCAGGAGGAACAGTATCAAGAGTGTTTTATTAGTTTAGTTGAGAGATACAACGCGGACACCGGCCTTCGGCCCACCAAAAGATTTATCTTCCTGGCCCTCTTAATTCTCTTCTCCTTTATTTTATTCTGGAGACATTTAGTTCTTGAGGCCTCCACCTGAGGAAACTGCCTCCCTCCATCCACACCCCTCATCGTTTTACGTAAGTCCCCCAACTCCTCTCAAACAGAAACATGCCCAGACTTGCCAATCTATCTTCATAACTGCAGTTCCTCATCTCAAGAATCTTCTTGTGGATCTATTCTGATCATTCACCAGCCTCTTATATCATTCCTATAACGTGGTGATTATAATTGGGAACAATATTCCATTTGGGGTCTGGCCAATGTTTTACGAAGGATCAGCATAACCACCCTGTTCTTATACCCCACATTTCCACTGAGAAAGCCTAGAGTTTACAGGTGATTGTTGGCCCGTGTGGACATGGTGGACCAAAGAAATTATTTCCACGCTGTATCTCTAACCTAAACTAAAACTAAACCAAACCTTAAATGGGATATAAACTGACTGGGTTTATATGAAAACAATTAGGGTAATCAAAGCAGCTTACAGCCGCAGAGACCCGGGTTTGATCCTGACTACGGGTGCTGTCTGTACCAGGCACGTGCCGTCAGGGTAGGCAAGGTAGGCACTGCCTACCCTGACTAAAATTATAACATAGTAATAACTAAATATAAATAGTAAAGACATGGGAGAATTATGCCTATGTAAGGGACCGATCTCTTAGGTAGGCATAATCCTCCGTGCCTTTCATCCACAACGCTTGTAACACGGGAAGCTTTGTGCAACCCACGTGCCGTCAGTGCTGCCTGAAGCCGTCAATGGTCTGTATGTTCCCCGCTTGAACGCAAGGGTTTTCTCCGAGATCTTTGCTTTCCCCCCACACTCCAAAGATATGCAGATATGTAGCGTTAAGTTGCTTCGGTAAAATTGTAAATTGTTCCTAGCGTGAGTAGGATAGTGTTAATGCGCGGGGATCGCTGGTCGGCGCAGACTCGGTGGGCCGAAGGGTCTGTTTTTGTGCTGTATTTCTTAACAAAACTAAATGATTTAATTATTAAGATTGTAATTGTATAATAATTGTGGTTGGATTAGAAATCAAACTCTGGACACAAGCCTCGGAGTGTCACTCTCAGAATCGTGCCCCCATACCTTGAAGCAAATGCTCTCTCCAAATTAAGAATTAAGCCTTTTAATTTGGTTTAGCTCCCTGTGTGTAGCCAGCGGCAATCACAGAATAAAGTGCCACAGCCAGGAGCAAAATCCAGTCAGCCATCAATTCCATTGCCAAGGGGAATTAGCATTGGGCTTGTCTTCCAGTAGCAATGCTGCCAAGGCCCAACATACTCTTGTCCCCGAACGTGGCCATATCAAGTTTCATTGTACATGTAGGAACAGCAACTAATAAAATAATAAATAGAAACAAGAAAGTCATCCTAAGGTGGATAATAGGCAGGGTGTAGACTGAGGAATGTGGAATTATCGCAGGCAAGGGGAGTAACTATTGGTAGGCATCTCAGGTAGACACAAAATGCTGGGGTAACTCAACGGGTCAGGCAGCAACTCCGGAGAAAAGTAGGTGATGTTTTGGGTTGGAACCCTTCTTCAGACTGAAAGGAGAGGCAGGGTATTATCTGGAGGTGGGAAAAGGCCAGAACAAATCAGGGCTGACAACAGATGACCTCAGGAAGGGTGGAGCACTTTGTGGGCTTGGGGAAGGTGATAGAGGGATTCAAGGGTGCGACCCGTGGAACAGGCAGGACAACAAGTGTGGAGGAGGGAGGGGAGGAGAGGGGAGCAGAGGGAATGCAGGAGTTATTTGAAGTTAGAGAAATCAAATATTCATACGGCTGGGATGTAAGCTGCCCAAGCAAAATATGAGGTGCGTTTGGCCTCACTCTGACAGTGGAGGAGGCCCAGGACAGAGAGGTCAGTGTGGGAATGGGAGGGGGAGTTCAAGTGTTTGGCGACCTGGAGATCGGGTTGGACAGGGTGGACTGAGCGTAAGTGTTTAGCGAAACGATCGGCAAGTCTATGTTGATGGGCATCTCGCTTGGCATGTTGTAAAACTGTGACTTTATCATTCCATTGAACAGTGCAAAAATCTATTGCAATGGTGAATGAAATTATAAAATAAACAATATGGAGTGGCCCTTTACACATCCCCTTTATTAATCTGACCAGACAGTGAAATTCCTGCAAACATTCACCGGTGGATACAGGCAATTTTCACTCCACTTTGATCCAGATTCTCACCCTCTCTCAGTATTTAAGACTCAAATGACAGCAACCATTACCTAGGACACCTTGAACCTCCATCTCTGGAGCTAAGAGGTCAAAGTGAAGCACGGATAGACACAAAGTGCTGGAGCGACTCAACGGGTCAGGCAGCATCTCAGGAGGAAAAGGGTCAAGTCAAGTCAGGAGAGTTTATTGTCATGTCTCCCAGATAGGACAATGAAATTTTACTTCGGAGTCACGTGAGTAACTACGTGAAGACCCCGCCAGCACACATGCGCGACATATCGTCTACCGCATTGCGCATCGACAGGCTGTGGAAGCGCTGCTCCACCAGCGGTAAGTTTGAAACCTGAAGGTAAGTTTTTCAACTTAACTCCACGTCTGTTTTTTCTCCTTGCAGGAAGCTCTGACAGAGTTCCTGCTGGAGATATCGCGGATTCCCCTACACCATGGGGAAATCCTGGCTGCGAGAATCGCGGGGATGCCCGCTGGGGTGGGGAACCCCACCACAGACTTTGCGGGGAATCCCGTCTCCAGGGACCGCGAGGGAATCCCGGCTGTGGTAAACCGCGGAATGGAATTCGTGGGGAACCCGGGACAACAAGAGGAATCAAGCCGTGAGGTGAACCCGGCTCGGGGGGTGAAACCCGGCTGCGGGGACTGCGGGAAGGCAAACCGCGGGGTGAACCCGGCTCGGGGGGTGAAACCCGGCCGCGGCGGAACCCGCTCGGGGGACCGCAGCGGGAAGGCAAACCGCGGGGTGAACCCGGCTCGGGGAAACCCGGTCACGCGGGGACCGCGTGAAAGCACAAGCTGCGGGATGAACCCAGCTCGCGGAACCCGGCCACGTGGACCGTGTGGAAGACACGGCTGCGGACCGCAGAAGTGCGGATCGCCGGCGTCATTTTTCAGACTCCAGCGGCCCAGAGAGGTTCAACGGAGTCTGAAAGGCCTGGGCAGGCCAGGAGGGTCCCCTCCGACAAGCGTACGTCCTCGGACGTTTACCCATGTGGAGCATGGATAGCGTCAGAGAGCGCTCATCCCACTAATGCTCCAACCTGATATGGTCCATGGAATGGCATATCAGGAGAAATATACCGCCGATGGATTAGCTCAGAGACCCGCCGGGTCTGCGAATATACCGCCGGCGGATAAGCCCGTAGACTCGGCAGGGTCCGGGCTCAAAAATTCACCGCCTGCGGATAACGACAGCGGCCGTTTATCCCGCATGGAGCGGAAGACTCGGAAGTATGTCCAGGGAACATAGCGTGAGGTTCCAGAAAATTCTGGCATGGCATCAAGACCTTCGCTAACGAAGAAACCCGGAGGCCAGAGTTCCCTCGTGAAGGAGCAGCCACCTCACGCCACATCATTACTAGAGCAGGTGCCGGCTGTGGAATACCATGCACCTGCAAAATTGTTCCTGAAAGGACCAGCAGTGAACAGCGCTATGTGGGGGTACAATGCACACTTCAAAATGAACTGCTTCCAGAAGAACACCATCGGACCTGCCTTAAATTGCAAATCTGCAGGTTCAAGTGAGGCCAGCAATGTCCAGCCACCGAATCCTCTCTTCAGGAAACCTGTCCAAACAGGTAAGACCCGGATGAAGAATTAAAGCTGTCCGGCTTATCAAGGTACCACGGCAACAACACACCCCACGCCTCTATCGACAGCAAGCGTTTCGCTGAAGCTGGTGGCAGCTTCAAAACTGGGCGCAGGCCTTTCAAGCCAAGGCCCAAACCGGTCCTCAGGGTATTGGGTCCACGCACCCCAGCAATCCTACTCTCCAAATCTGGGATGGAAATAGAACCCGCACCAGGGGCCTTTGGACTTACCACAAGACCACTAATGACCATGAAGGTAGGTGGGTCTGGTTCTTTCCGAAATATGAGTTATGTGGACCATTTACAAGTTGATAAATTTACACTTGTTTTGTGCAAGACAGAGTTGCCTTTCAAGACAGGCCGCAGTTGCGGGCCGCTCTTTGTCACAATGAAAGATACCGGTTGAACTCGCATGTGCAGTATAGACTTTTCTGAATAGAAAACTTAATTACTGTCTAACAACAGGGGAACAGTTTCCACTCACAGGGCTCACCGAAGATATTTGAAATTTAGCTGGATGGGGCTATGATGCAGTCAAAAGCATTGCAAAATGGGCTAACTTCAGCCCCAGGCTATTTACCAAATTACTAAAACCAGTACTTCGGCTGCTCAGAGCTAAAAGCTATTGTTATGGCCTATCTGGATAATATTCTAAAAACGCTGTATGTTTGTATTATCGATGGTATCAGCTACAAACTATACTGCAGAAATTGGGTTCTCATCCATCCAGTTAAATATAAGTTGATACCAACTGAAATTATTGAGTATTAGGATTACCTTTAACTCTATTAAATTGTCTGGGATTGGCAATATATTGGCTTTCAGCTGTGCTATTTGCGCCTTTGCATCATCAGAGCTATACGGCATGCAAAGGAGCAAGCTCACAGGTACCATGTAG
This sequence comes from Okamejei kenojei, assembly GCA_035221665.1. Taxonomy (NCBI): domain Eukaryota; kingdom Metazoa; phylum Chordata; class Chondrichthyes; order Rajiformes; family Rajidae; genus Okamejei; species Okamejei kenojei. The sequence continues at coordinate 15,494,888 of CM069155.1, forward strand.
GTCATTACTACCAGACCTGTGCTATTCCCAGCTGAAACTATCAAAGTCACCATGGTGGACAAACAGTATTCAGCATTGCCCCACTAACCTTCATCAGTACTCGTCAGTTAATTACTAACTGATGCTATTGCTCAAAGATGGATAATTACTAAATACTATCTTTAGTTATGGAGGCGGATGGGGTTGCATGAGTTACCAATTGTTCAGTTATATGGTACCAACTACCTATACACACTAGGTGCATTCTGTGGATTAAAGGTTTGTGCGAATATGCATAATCTGCATGCTCAGTCTAACTTGCTACACTCTGGTGCTGTTATATGTCAATCACATGGGTGCAATCAAGTCAGAGTATCCGGTGATAGTTTACCTAACTTCATTTGGCATTGGTGTATCATCGGGTAAATGCAATGACAACACAGAATGGATGTTGGATCGCAAGTATTCAAGGACATTGTGGGCTCGATGGAACACCTAAAGATCGAAATGTTGCATCCAGGCTCAATCACCTGTTGCAAAATAGGTGGCATATCAGTGGCGATGGATGCATTCTCGCTACACTGGGGAAGAATGCTCCTTGTCTCCCTCCATTTTACCTTATCAGACGGGTCTTGCAAATTCAGCAATTTCCCGCTTCAGGCATTTTCGTAGTTCCTGACTGGCCTATAGAGCCATGATTCCCGCTGATGTTGGGAATGATGATAGAACCTTATATGGTTATTTCCAGGCACAAAATTGCTGGTTATCCATGACTCGGGAAAGCATCCTCTGCATACATAAATCAATTCAATGGCTTGCAGACTGGGAAGACTGTTCCTGCAGTTAGGATTGTTAAACCAAACCATGGATGTGCTCACTGCAATTGCAGGGATAGCACCAAATAGCAGTACTTCCCTCATAAGAGATGGGAAATATTTTGTTATTACATATAAGTTGACACGGATGACTGATGTCTTGAAGTTCAGTTTCTATATGGGGTTTGACAATCATTAATAGAGTGCCATTTACTGTGCCACACGTGCCTTCTCAGCATATTGGCTGCGAGGAGCAGAATTCACTCTGTCGGGTCTCACCTTCTGATATCTAGATTATGAAGGGTATCTTCAACTCGACACCCCCCAGGCCAGGTACACAGAGATATGAAATGTTAACATTGGAACATCCCTGTCCTTGGCTCACTAACCAAGTGGTTCTGCTCATGGTGCTGAGTCAGCACTACGCGTCCAGGTTTTGCATAGCTGTGACTGGACAAGATGATTATTCTGCAGGGAAATTGCATTTATGTTATGACTTAATCAGCAGAATACACCAGGAACATTAGGTCTCAAACTTGAATTGTTGGCATATCCCATGGACCTTCGGTTGTGTGTGGCCACACATCTACACCAGTATGTTAGGGTCATTAGAGCCTTAGAGACTCTGAACTAACTATGATTGTTAGTCACATGAAGCCTCATCAGAAAATATCACTGCAGACCATCTCCAGGTGGTTAATATGGGTTCTGGGTTACAGGAGTGAACACTGACATACAAGTCTCACTCCACCCAGGCTGCAACTATATCAGCAGCAGGGGATGGACGGTTCGCGGGACCACATCCTGGCGGCTACAGGATGGTCTAATGAACGATCTTCCAAACATTTGAGAAATACCCTTTGCCAGACCGGGGGTATTTGCCAACTCTATTTTAGGTCTGTGTTATGATTCCTCCTGATTGAGGGAGGTTACTATTATCATTATTTATCCATTAATAGCATCAACATGTCTATACCTATGTCATGTCTGAATGCATTATTAAAATTCACTCTTCACTGATGCATGGACTCGTCTCCATGGCATGAAATCACAGAACTTTGAAATCTTCACGTAGTCACTGACGTGACTCCGAAGTAAAATAGTAAGATGAAACGAGAACTTACCAGTTTGATGTTTGATCTTTATTTTATGAGGACTTACGTTGAGGGATTACGTGCCCTCCGCTCCCAACCCTCTATGTAAAGGTCAACTGGTATTTTAGTTCACTTATCTTACTATATATTTAGTCAACTTTTGTATCTGTGATTTCACACCGCTGCTTTGAAGAATGTCACGCATGCGTGCTGGCGGGGTCTTCACGTAATCCCTCAACGTAACTCCTCATAAAATAAAGATCGAACTTCAAACTGGTAAGTTCTCATTTAATCTTACTATTCTTGCTTGCTGCAGCACAACAGAGTATTGTAAACAAAAATAGTTCTGTTCAATATACACATAAATAAGCAGATAAAGTGCAATAGGGTGACATTTCTGAAAGTGGGGGGGGGGGGGGGGGGGGGGTGGTGGGGGGGGACTGGAACAGAACAAAGCAGGACCAAGGAAGAGCGGAGCCCATAATGGCCCATTATTGGCTGGGGAAGAGGTGATAATGAAGGATGCGAACAGTGGAACTAGGAGGACGTCTAGAGTGGGAATGCGGGGGTCACCATGCACGGTTTACATTGCAGGGCGGCACGGTGGCACAGCGGTAGGGTCCCGGATTCGATCCTGACAATGGGTGCTCGTCTGTAATGAGTTTGTACGTTTTCCCCATGACCTGCCTGGGCTTTCTCCAGGAGCTCCAGTTTCCCCCCACACTTCAAAGATGCACAGGCTTGTAAGTTAATTGGCTTCAGTAAAATAGTAAAGTGTCTCTAGTGTGTGTAGGATATTGTTAGTGTGCGGGGATCGCTGGTCGGCGCGGACCTGGTGGGCCGCAGGGCCTGTTTCCGCTCTGTATCTCTAAACTAAACTCAACGTGAAATTAGAGACATCAACGTTTACACCGCTGGGTTGTAAGCTGCCCTAGAGAAATAAAAAGCAATTCCTTAAATATAATTTAAGAGAGAGTTAGATAGAGCTCTAGGGGCTAGTGGAATCAAGGGATATGGGGAGAAGGCAGGCACGGGTTATTGATTGGGGACGATCAGCCATGATCACAATGAATGGCGGTGCTGGCTCGAAGGGCCGAATGGCCTCCTGCTGCACCTATTTTCTATGTTTCTATGTTAACATCGCAATGACTTTCCATGCTCAGCCCCATTGCTGCATTGGGCGTGGGACTGACCAGTGAAGAGCTGTATATTATGGAAAGGAAAATAAGCCCGATGATATTCATCAGCCTTTATAACATGGTCGCCAGACTTGTTGCGCATGGAATAATTAGCGCTGAATAAGGAAGGATTTGAGGAGTCAGCTGCTTTCTACTCTGTGGTGCCTTCTATCTCAATGACAATTAATTTTATAACGTTTACATTGTCCTGGGGAATATCAAATTAATCCATTTAAGACACTGAACTTAATAGTGAAAGCAATGAAAACATCCATTAGATCTTGCTTAAGGTTATTGACAATCACAATAATAAAATCACCCCTTTAATGTTGTGATGTAACCAAGGAGCGGGCAACTTAATTTAAAGTTGCCATGTTTCAGGCATGTACATTCTCTGCCTTTCATGTTGTCATGATATGTTTTAGTTTTACTCTTTATACAACTCTTTTCCACCAAGACCACGCCAACCATCTGTTTCTATGTTATCCCACTTTCACATCCTACACACTAGGGGCAATTTACAGAGGGCCAATTAACCTTCAAACGCGCACGTCTTTGGAAGGTGGGAGGAAATCGGAGCACGAGGAGGAAACGCACATGTTCACAGGGAGGACGCACAAACTCCGTACAGACAGCACTCGAGGTTGGGATTGAACTCGCGTCTCTGGGGCTGGGAGGCACAGGAGGTAGAGCTGCTGCCTCACAGAACGAGAGACCCGGGTTACGATCCTAACCTCAGGTCCTGTCCATGTGGAGTTTACACGTTCTCGCTGGGATGATGTGGGTTTTCTCTGGGTGCTCTGGTTTCCTCCCACATCGCAAAGACGTGCAGGTTTGTAGGTTAATTGTCTTTTGAAAGTTGTTCCTGATGTTTAGGAAGAGCAAATCCAAAAGTGGGATCACATAGAACTAATGTGAACGGGTGATCAATGGTGGGTGTGGACTCGATGGGCTGAATGGCCTGTTTCTATGCTGTATCTTTCAATCAATGAAATGGACAAGTTTAAACTGGGGGTGAGAGGGATGGAAACAAAGAGGGGGGGGGGGGAGGGGGTGGAGTCCTTGTTTGTAGTCAAGGGGGAAGGTAAAGCGACAAGTGCCACTTCCCCATTCTGCTTTCCACAGAGACCGCTCCCTCCGTAACTCCCTGGTCAATTCGTCCCTTCCCACCCAAACCACCCCCTCCCCTGGCACTTTCCCTTGCAACCGCAGGAAATGCTACACTTGCCGCTTTACCTCCCCCCTCCACTCCATCCAAGGACCCAAGCCGTCTTTCCAGGTGAGGCAGCGGTTCACCTGCACCTCCTCCAACCTCTTCTACTGCATCCGCTGTTCCAGGTGTCAACTGCTCTACATCGGTGAGACCAAGCGCAGGCTTGGCGATCGCTTCGCCCAACACCTCTGCTCAGTTCGCAATAACCAACCTGATCTCCAGGTGCCTCAGCACTTCAACTCCCCCTCCCATTCCGAATCTGACCTTTCTGTCCTGGGCCTCCTCCATGGCCAGAGAGAGTCCCACCGCAAATTGGAGGAGCAGCACCTCATATTCCGCTTGGGTAGTTTACACCCCAGCGGTATGAACATTGACTTCTCCAATTTCAGTTAGTCCTTGCTTTCTCCCTCCTTCCCCTCCCCTTCCCAGCTCTCCCACAGCCTACTGTCTCCGCCTCTTCCTTTCTTTCTCACGCCCCCCCCCCCCCCCCCCCCCCCCCCCCCCCCCCCCCCCCCCCCCCCCCCCCCCCCCCCCCCCCCGACATCAGTCTGAAAAAGGGTCTCAACCCGAAACCTCGCCTATTCCTTCGGACCATAGATGTGGCCTCATCTGCTGAGTTTCTCCAGCTTTTTTTTGTCTGCCGTTGAATTACTCCATCACTTTGTCTATCTGTCGTATGAACCAGCATCTGCAGTTTTTTGTTTCTACGATTCTACAAATTAATCAATGACGTGCAGGGCTATAGATGGGGTTCTTCAAATCAGATGTTTATAGGTTAATCGGAGGCACGATAAGTTGGGAGAAAGATGTTATAAAAAGGCTAATGAACACATAAAGTAACCCACTCACACAGCATAAAAAGATCAATGTGGAAAGTCTGAGGTTATTCACCTTGGATATGAGAAAGACAAATCAGAATATTTTGTTAATGGTATAAGACTTGGAGCTGTGGAGGAGCCAAAGGATTCAGGTGCCCATGTATATATAAATCACTGAATGCAAATGCGCAGGTACAAAGAGTAATCACAGAGGTTAATAGGATGTTGACCTTCATCTCAAGGTGGTCTGAATACAAAACGAAGGAACGGGTACTTCAATTATGTAGAAGTTTGGATCGATCCCTAGCAAGAACTGTGTTCCGTGTTGACTTGGAGCTTTGACAACGATGAACAAGATTTGCGAAGGGTGCAGGACACATCCAGTTTAGAGTTTTGGGGAGACAGTGAGGAAACAGGCCCTTTGGCCCACTGATATCGGCAATCAGACACCCGTTCACAATAATAGTAAGATTAAATGAGAACTTACCAGTTGGAAGTTTGATCTTTATTTTATGAGGAGTTACGATGAGGGATTACGTGAGGACCCCGCCAGCACGCATGCACGACATTCTTCGAAGCAGCGGTGTGAAATCACAGATACCAGAGTTGACTAACATAGTAAGATAAGAGAACTAGCATACCAGTTGACCTTTATAATAGAGGGTTTTGGAGCGGAGGGCACGTAATCCCTCATCGTAACTCCTCATAAAATAAAGATCAAACTTCAAACTGGTAAGTTCTCATTTAATCTTACTATTTTACTTCGGAGTCACGTGAGTGACTACGTGAAGATTTCAAAGCTCTGTGATTTCATGCCCTGGAACTAGTCCATGCTCACACACTGCCATTACGAGAAATGGAGGAGTATGTTAACGTATTTCAGACATGAAACTGTGCTGAAAAACAAAAGGTATTTATTCCACAATACCAAACAATAATGCCCCTACATCGGGGAAATTATAAAACAGAACTTAATATTTTTTTTTCCGCAAACGTCTTCAGGTGTGGCCACGGGTTTATTGTAAAACTGCTGAAAGTGTTTTTTCATTGCTCCAACTGCTGTTGCAAGGATGTGGTCCATTGGAACTTCCACCATCCTTTCCGCTGATGTGGATGCAGCCCTCGTGGAGTGAGATTTAAATCCTGCCCGACTTCCGGGTGGATTTGCCGCCAGTCCCAGGAGCACCTGTGGCCTGTAGCGGCGTGAAGTCGGGGGCTGCGGTTTGAACCAGCAGCTCAGGAGAACTCGGACGCCGCTGGCTGCCTCCATCCTCAGCAGCAACTTTAGTAGCGGCTCTTCTTGACTTTCTGGACTCCATGGTGCACTCTGTAAAACAACAGCACACAGAGCCAACAAACGACCTCAGAATGGTAAGTACTTATCTACGGGCCGTTTTTAAACTTACGCTGGAGGACCGGCGCTCCTCCTGCCTGTCGCTTCGCAATGCGTTTGACGATATGTCACGCATGCGTGCTGGCGGGGTCTTCACGTAGTCACTCACGTGACTCTGAAGTAAAATTCTATGTTATCCCACTGTCACATCTTACACACAAGAGGCAATTTACAGAAGCCAAATTTACCTACAAACCTGCACGTCTTTGGAATGTGGGAGTAAACCACAATAGGCGGTAGAGTTGCTGCCTTATAGTACCAGAGACCCGGGTTCAATCTTGCCGTGGGTGCTGTCTGTATGGAGTTTGTATGTTCTTCCTGTGACCACGTGGGTGTTCTCCCGCTGTTCCGGTTTCCTCCCACACTCTAAAGACATAAAGGTTTGTAGGTTAATTGACTTTGGTAAATTTATAAAATTGTCCCGAGGTGTGTAGGATGTGCTAGTGATACAGTGCGTCTGATCGCTGGTCAGATCAGATTCGGTGGGCTGAAGGGGCTGCTTCCTGTATCTCCAAAGTCTAAAGTCTAAACGGTAAACCGGAGCACCCGGAGGGAACCCATGTGAACACAGGGAGAACGTACAAACTCCAAACAAACAGCACCGACAGTCAGGATCGAACCAGGGTCTCTGGCGCTGTGAGGCAGCTGCTCTACCATTGTACCACTGCCCTTGAGGGCACGTTTCCTAAATTTGTCTTGTAGACTACTGAATCCTGAATTGGGGGCTGATAGGTAAAAACAGAACAAAGCTATTTTGGAATGAAAGCAGAAACAATGATGTCAGTCAGAGTTAGAGATGTCGGAACAATTTTCACTGCAAAACACAGGGGTGACACAGGGGTAGAGTTGCTGTCTTACAGCACCAGAGACCCGAGTTCGATCCTAACTACGGGTGACGTCTGTAGGTTTGTACGTTCTCCCCGTGACCTGCATGGGTTATCTCTGGGTGCTCTGGCTTCCTCCCACACTCCAAAAATATGCAGGTTTGTTGGTTAATTGGTTTAGTAACATTTAAATTGTCCCTAGTGTGTGTAGGATAGCGTTAGTGTGTGGGGATCACTGGCCCGCACGGACTGTGTGGGCCAAAGGGTCTGTTTCAGCGCACCATCTCTACACTAAACTAAACATGGGTCTTGGTTCAGTTAAACTAGTGAAGATTAAGACCAATACATTTTTGTTTGGCATAGGAAATTTAAAATTGGAATTGGATGCAAACAGCAACTTTTACAGTCTTAATTCATTCCAAAGCATTTTATAATCCCTGAAGTACAATTTGATTTGTAGTTGCAGCTACAGCAGGAGGCATGGCCGCTAATTTGAACACAGCACACTCCAACACACAGCAACAGATAACAATTTTTGTAAAATTGATTGGAACTACATTTTGGGGAAGGCATTAAAGATAATTCCCCTGATCTTCTTTGAAATTGTATCTTACGATCACTCATGTCAAAACATTTAACACATCTGTGCATGTCTGTAGTAACAAAGGTGCGTAATTAATGGACTAAAATCCAAAGCCTTGGTCTATTGATTAAAGGATCTGTATTCAAATCCATCATGCCCTACGGAGGATTAAAATCCACCCAAAATAAATGCATTTGGAATCATTAATAATACTAGACATACCACCAAACTGCCATACAAAAAACATGAATAATGTCTTTCAAAGGAATTTTGCCATGATCATAAGACATCAGAGAAATATTTTGATGTCCTTGGCCCATCAATCATGGCTGATCTATTTCTCCCTCTCAATCCCATTCTCCTGCCTTCGTCCTGTAACTTTTGACGCCCTTACTAATCAAAAACCTATCAATCTCCACTTTATAAATACCCAATAACTTAGCCTCCACAGGCATCTGTGGCAATGAATTCCACCGATTCTCTGGCTAAAGACACCACATATCTCCATTCTAACGGCATGTCTTTTTATTCTGAGTCTATGCTCTATCGTTCTAGACTCAAGAGGCAAGAGTGTTTTATTGGGTGTACACAAAAAGCTGGAGAAACTCAGCGGGTGCAGCAGCATCTAAGGAGCGAAGGAGATAGGCGACGTTTCGGGTCGAGTGTTTTATTGTCTGATGTCCCGAAACGCAACAATGAAATTCTTACTTGCAACAGCACCACCCCAGGTGACTCTGTAAAACCCACAATAAACAACCGCAAAAAAGTTCAGAATATATATTTTTTAAACTAACAAATAAATAGGCAATAGCACTGCAAAGTCATAAATAATGTCCCCAAATCTATATAGTTCAGAGCCTATTTGAAGGTTGTAGTGTTTAATAAACTGAGGGCTTGTGGTGAAGAAGCTGTTCCTGAACCTGGACATTACTGTTTTCAGGCTCCTGTACATTATTCCCGATGACGGGGTGAATTGAGAGCGTGGCCAGGGTGGTGTGGATCTCTAATGATGCTGGCTGCCTTTTTGAGGCAGCGACTTGTAGATCCCTTTGATGGTGGGGAGCCTAGTACTGGAAACATCCTCTCCGCATCCATTCTATCCAGGCCTTATCTTACTGACCTGACCTGATTTTAGACCCATCCGTGCGGCCGGTACACTCTCTGTGAAACCGCTCCCCGTTTTTCCGCTTTCCTCCCACGCTCTAAAGACGTACATGCTGGCTGGTTAATTAGCTTGGGAAATTGTAAGTTATCCCTGGTATGTGTAGGGTAGTGTTACGTGTGCGGGGGGGGGGGGTCACTGTTTGGCAGCGGACTCAGTTGTATCTCTGCTGTATCTCTAAACCAAACATATCAGTCACCCTTAGTGGCGGGGGAGAGTGAAAAAAAATCTAACGAGAATACACTTGGCAAAAACCGTATATTTGCAAAAAAATGTATACACAAACATGCTACATAGAAGAGATTGGGGAAAATAATTTTGGATCTTATTGAATTTGTTTAAAGCTCTTCATCACAACATGGCTTGCAGCCACGTTGAGCATGGTGCCAGCAGACTTGACAGGTGAAGTTATGTCAGTTAGCAGTGGTGTTGAATCTTTGATAAGCCCGTCATTCTCGGATAGGTATGGATCACTCGGCAGCTCTAAGTGACAGGCAGAGCCAATTATTTTTTAATGATAGCAATTAGAAATTACAAGCAGTCAGCAAGAATGTGACACTAGATAATTCACCTCTCTCGTTTTAAGAACTATTAAAGAACCAAGGACAAGACCAAGCTAGTTGCCTTCAGTCTGCCGATATCCTCACCCTCATCCCAAGGCAAGGTCTCTGCCCACCTCCCAGCCATTTGCACTTTCAATTCTCTTAGAGTTTAACTTAGTTTAGTTTGGAGATGCAACATGGAAAGAGGCCCTTTGGCCCACCAAATCCGCACTGATCAGAGATCCCCCTACACCATGCACTATCCTACTCACACAAGGGCCAATTTTACATTTTTATTGAAGCAAATTAACCAACAAACCTGCACATCTTTGGAGCGTGGGAGGAAACCCGAGCACCTGGGGAAACCCCACACGGTCTCAGGGAGAACGTACAAACTCCATACAGACAGCGCCGATAGTCAGGATCGAACCTGGGTCTCTGGCGCTGTGAGGCAGCAACTCTCCACCATGCCTAAACCAAATGCTGAACATCTGTGATAGAGACAAAAAATACTGGGAATAATCAGCATATTAGGTAATATGTGAAGGGAGAGCAACAAGCTCAATATTTCAGGCAGATAACGTTGAATAAGAATTAGAAATTAAACTCGGAAAAACATGAGACTGCATAAAGTGGAATCTTGAGCAAAACACAAAGTGCTGGAGGGATTCAGTGGGGTCAGGCAGCATCTGTGGAGGGAATGGACAGACGACGTTTCAGGTCGGGTAATGAAACACGTTGAGCTTGCAAAGGAGGGGAGGATGTGGAGAGGCTGACAGGTATGTGTGTGACAGGGTGAGGGTCAAAAGAGACCGATGCAAATGTTGATGCTGAGGGTTGAGGAGAAGGCTGGACAATTGAAGGCTGTCCATCTGTTTGAAGAAAGGTGCTCGATGAAGGAAGACAAAAGGTACTGGAGGGACTCCGCGAGTCAGGTAACATCTCGGGAGAACGGATAGATGACGTTTCTGGTCAGGATCCTCCCTCAGATCAGTAACAAATCCTATTCATATTCTCCACAGTTGCTGCCTGAACCCACTCAGTTACTCCAGGACTTGGCATCTTTTTTTCCAAACCATCAGCTGCAGTTCCTTCAGTGTTCATAGAAGATGGATGAGGACAGAGGGGAGTAAAATATTGCAATATTGTGACTGAGATACAAAACCCTGCAGTTGCTAGAAACATAGAAACATAGCAAATAAGTGCAGGAGTAGGCCCTTCGGCCCTTCGAGCCAGCACCGCCATTCAATATGATCGTGGCTGCTCATCCAAAATCAGTACCCCGTTCCGGCTCTTTCCCCATAATCCCTTGATTCCGATAGCCCGAAGAGCCTTATCCCTAACCAGTCTGAAGAAGGGTCTCGACCCGAAACATCACCCTTTCCTTCTCTCCAGAGATGCTGCCTGTCCCGCTGGGTTGCTCCAGCATTTGGTGTCTATCTTCATCTAAATCTAACTCTCTCTTGAAAACTCTAGAAACCTGAAATATAAGTGAACGTTGGCAGCATGCTCCAATGCAAACTGAAAC